>JAPFSC010000017.1:0-17043 GCA_030777805.1 Fusarium sp. MBC 364
AACCTCACTTTTTGACTTTTTGACCCACGGAACTAACTTCGTATCTTCCCATCGAAGGCGATTGCGTTGGTATTCGGCTTAATTTTTGAGTTTCTAGTTTCTATATACTATTTAGCAGCATGTTTTCTGAAAAATCATCAAACCACAACTGTGGAAATGAATCGAGGTCAAAGAAGGGATTGATAGTCCCCGTCTCAACAGACTCTGAAAAGTCATAGTATGGAAAGGCAGGCATTTGACCTTGACCTTGACCTTGACCAGATTGCGCTTCTTCAGCGATGCCCTCCTCATTTGACGTCGTCTTTGGTCCATCGCTCGAATTTAGACCTCTGGTAAGAATATCGATACTCCTCTGTATACCTGGACAACTCGCCCGAATAGCATTCAAAGCTCGCATAAACGTCTCAAAACGCCCTTTGGTCCCCGGTCTCCCATCTTTCATATCCTGCACCACCACAGTAGCAGCGGTGTAAGTACAGTATGCCATTATATACGTGAAGCGTAGAAAACCAAAGGTCGTTTCGAGGAGTTGGAGGAGCTGTTCTACTGCTTCGGAAGCTTCTTGACAGGTAGTTCTGCAAGTTTTGTTGTTGAGGAATGGTCTGTGAAGAAGGATCATGGTGGTGTGGTAGAGCATGCTGGATTTATTAGAAGAGTTGTATTGGTGGTGGGTGACTTACTGTTGGGCTACCATGTGTGTTGGTGGACATGGTAGTTCTTTATAATCGACGTTTAGGACAGACGGGAGATTAGCGCGCCATGTCTGTAATCTTCCTCTCGTAGATTGTATAAAGTCCAGTACATCCCTCGTTCGTTTACTACCATAGATATTCAGCAGAATATCATTGATAATAACACTGATCTTGCAAGTATGCACAAACGTCAACAACAAATGTGCCGGTCGTGGAGTATACTCAATCGTATCGCCCTCCGCAGAACGACACTCATCCTCGGCAAACTTATAAGGCGGCCACAATCCCGTCTCAAGTGTCTCTGGCATCGCAGGCTCCCACTTCGGCGGTTCAGGCAAAGAAGGCGTTCTTCCAAGATATAAACTCAAGGTCTTATCCCATGAGTAACAAGACCAAGCAAGATGTCTCCCCAATTTCGTCCTCGTGCTATCCTCATTGCTGTTCACTTCAGAGAAAAGACCAATATCGATCGCCACACGAAACGCCATTCCACCATAGAGCCAAGCCTGCGAAACCGATCCCCTTCCAATCTCTCTCGCGCTAAATTGAAGAAGTGCTTGAACAAGTGGTATTGAACCCTCGTTGTGTATCTCATGACTAAACAGTAACTTCGCCCTCGCAAGTAAATTCTCGGTTAAATGCCGTTCTCTGAACCTCGTAGAGTGTAGACAGAGAACTGTCAAGAGGAATGGTGAGAAATTCGGTCCGGCGGTGGCTGCGTCGCGGAGAAAGATTGCGCGTGGGACGAACATGAAGTTTGCGTGTACCCATGTCCAGTGTGTGGTGAAGAGACGACGGATTATGTCTTCGGGGATGTTGAGGTAAATTGATGCGCTGGAGATGGCTTCTTTCTCGAAGAAGTCGAGATCGGGAGATTCGACTTGAATGGGGAGTGCTTGAAGGGGACGGGTGGCTGGGTTTTCCACGGTGTTTGGTTGTAAGGGAGTATCGCCTGGATCATGGACTGCTGAGGTTGTATCGTAGTATGTAGGCTCATCAAGAGATTTATCCGTGTTCTCAATTGGTGGCAACGGTTCAATTGGCGTTGGTCTGCTCTGCTCGGCCACCCCTGGGCCCTCCACTGTGGCATTGTTCTTGAGCTGCTTGACAGTCTCCTCCAACTCAGCGATTCTGTCCGCCATGGCTCGAATCTGCGTCATGGGAGGTGGTCGATCATAATCGCACGTCTCTCCATACGCGATGCAGATGCCGCAGACTGGCTGGCCGCCATCGCAGCGGACTTTGCGGAGTCGACAGCCTTTGCATGTTAGGCGCGCGGCCTTTTTGGGCTCTGAGTCTCTTTTACGTTTCGGCATTTGAGCTGTAAATATTTGTAGGTCGCGATGGAATTGTGGAGGTTGGTGTTGAGAAATTATGCCCGGAATGCGCGGGCTGATCGTTGCCAGTGGTCTCTAAATTCAGCGTACCCCGCCGCTAAACTCCGGGCGATCACCGCTGAACCTACCCTGCTTGCTGAAATAGACATGGACAACAAATTGCTTGACCTGCGCATGATTCACTGACCTCAAAGATGTTTGACATCACATTCTAGTGATAGTAGTATAACCTCGATTTCTCACGCGACAGTTTATTTCCAAGCCATCATCATCGTATGGCATGGTGCGTTCATGTCGTCAAAATAGCAGTGTCCAGTTGTCCTCTTAGATGTAATCACGGCATGATAAATCAGAGATATCTCCATAGGGTAATGTACAAAGAAGATGGATCATCCTGGCCGGTCCAAATTGAATCGATCATTCTACGCCCGACGAGAGTGTTGAGAAACGCGAAGAAACAACTGCTCCGCAAAGACCTGCTAGATCTAGACAATCAACTCAATCTTGAGGGCTGTTGGTCGTCAAGGCATGGACCGTGACGCCGCAATAATGCACCTTCTCTTATCGAAATAGATCGACAATGAATTGTGAGATGGTATATAGACTGAAAGCACCTTTGACCTCAGACATCGAACCGAACAAACTTTCATTAATATCCCAAGTGTAATCAGAGAACTAACATTATACAATGTCTTCTCCGCCTACAGCTTCTACTTCACCAGCAATCTTCTAGAACGTCGACCCTAATACAAATCCAGCCACATGGCCCAGTTTGGCTAATACAACTGGCACAGTCAGTATTTGCAAAGTGGATGTCATCTTTATCAACATCAGCGCTGCCTCAGACTTTCGGCTTCTTCGCACTGGCACCAACGGGCACGTCCATGAGGCTGTCAATCAAGTCACTAAACACGTCGCCCGTGGGCTTTATAGGATTATCAGCATGAATGTTAGCGAGTATTGCTGTCATGTCGTGATGGCTACTGATAAGCCGAGTGATGAACTTATG
This sequence comes from Fusarium sp. MBC 364, assembly GCA_030777805.1. Classification (NCBI taxonomy): domain Eukaryota; kingdom Fungi; phylum Ascomycota; class Sordariomycetes; order Hypocreales; family Nectriaceae; genus Fusarium; species Fusarium sp. MBC 364. Next base: position 3,039 of record JAPFSC010000017.1, read on the forward strand.
TGGAAGAATGGGTTTCCTTGGGATAGCGAGGATGATTCTCAACCTCCGGTCGTTCTCGAATAGAAACCTTGCAATATCTCTCATTTGCTAACTTCATAAGTATAATGGCTGTCGGTTTGACGCTGGAGATTGTTCGGTTACCCCGGATTCCTCGGTTCTCTTCGTCCGTGTGCCGAGTCGAGGCTCCAGTGGCTATAAAACAGATGACTACTACGGCGTGGACTATATTGGATCATCCAATAATCATCTTCGTTTACCTGTCGCAACATCTGTGAAGACAAAAGAAAATGCCTTAGAGCCCCCATTATTGTTGCACCAATGACATCGACTTCGAGAAGGATACACTGAACCTTACATCTCAGGATAGAACGAGATGCTCTTGCGAGTATACCTACAAGGACCTGGACTCGGCCTTATCTGACATTGTTACAGTCCACACAAATCAGGCTCGGAGCCTGATTCGTGTTAAGCCGACGAGCAGCCGAGCCTGATTTTAAGATGTTTACTCGACAAACCGTCGGCAAACACTTTTCTAGAATGGTATTGTGGTCTAAAGCTCTACACTTTGTAACATCTTACTGGCATTTCCTTTTGCCATTTATAAAGTAGGCCTATCGATCTCAAACGATGGAAATAACAGGCCGAGGTTTCTTTAGGACGACGCTGTTCCAGACGACACTGTGTTACAATCGCCTGCCACTCAACTTTCTCACCGATCTGACAATGCAGACACCGCAGTGAATGCGTGAGGGGTGTGTGTTCAAAAAAGCGCGACCAGGGGAAATGCGGCTGAAAACTATTGGCAAAATGTATCGAATGAACTGAACGAATACTTTATGTCCCGATTTCCCTTACATGGATTATATTTCCAAATCCTCCCTAGCCTAGTTACCTCCCCCTCCCGGTGAGTCGAGGAGTACAGTACATTGCCGCCACTCTATACGGCGTACTTGATAGAACCATTAGATATACTGTAGGTACACTACTCACTATGGCCCCCGACGTTTGGTGGCATTTCTTACACTCTTCTTCAGTGTTGAAGGACAAGTGGCCCGATTCTGAGCTAGCCAGAACAAGTCTTTCGCGCCGCACTCTTTGCTTAGAGGTATTTGTAGTGCTGAGGTCCAGACGTGTAGATTGATACAAATGGGAATGCGCGACAAAGTAGTTAACAGCCTAATTCGGGTTGTCGACTGAAATGGCGGTCTTGGCAACCCTTCACTCCGCACATCAAACAGAATTTGTGTACAGTCCCTACTTCCGGGTTATGCGATCACCACGCATCTCCAATATTCTATAAAACCTGTCAGCTGTGGGACGTCTCGACATCGTAGGACCGTAAAGCAGAATCAAGCATCAGCACATCAGAGATTGAAGTCCCTTCCAGTTCATAGTCATTCATAGAAGACTACGGCGGGCCGGTTCGAGGCTCCTTAACATCATTTAGAACTGTGTGATATTATTGGACCTCAACTTTAATCCCAACTAACGACTCTTCCCAAATCAACGCATGGTTTGCCCGCTGTTTATGGCAACACGTGAACTTCCAGCGCTAATGTGCACTCACCATTCGCCAGTGAATGGATGCCTGCTGCCAACATGCAGTCATCCTCTCAATACGTACCGCTGAGTGGCGGGCGCCACTATCTGGGCAGCTGCTGGTTGCTGAACAAAAGTACCAGCCATAAACCAGAGCCGCAAAATGCTCCCAATGTAAATTGCCAATGTTACTGCAAATGCCAAAAAGCAGCAAGATGCAACCTAAGAATATTGAGGTTAGTAAGGGAAGAAGGGTGGGTTGGGTGTGTAGTTACCACAGGGCTGTTGCCGACAACATGTTTCGACTCAGCCCGCGTCAGATCACCGATGAAGATCAAGAATCCAGCCATCCAAGTGTAAATACTCCACTCCAGCATACCAACGGCCGCCTGCCAAATAATGCCCTGCTCCAGCCGAACATCGCGTCGCCCGTTACTCTTCACACCATGTGAGAGTAAGTGTTGGCACACCTCGTTTGCGTCCTGTAATACATCGATCCGCATCAGGAATATACTTTGGTGCATCGCAACGGCGGCGGCCCCGATCCCTAACACCAGGCTACAGAGCCATGCGAGATGCATCAGCAAGCTCGCGGTAGGCGAAAGTTGGTCAAGCGCTGGCCATGTGAAAGACCCAACGATGAGAGCGCTGGTAATTGCGCCCTGCAATAATGCGAATCAGACTTGATGTCAGCTTTACAAAAGACGGCAAGAGAGTGCCTACCACTATGCTAACATTTGCAAGCTGTGATAGCATTGCTGTTCGCCACTCTTTCAGGGCCTTGCCACGGAGAGTGTTATCAGGCTCATTAACTGCGGTGTCGATAGAAGATGTTATTACCTGCCAGCACGCAGCATGGAATGGGAAGACATTTTGGAGAAATCTTTTGAGTTGAGACATGATGAAACGGAATTGCCAATGAACCCAAGGATATATCAGGATCGCTGATGCTCTACTTATGTATGTCCCAAGCGCCTACATACCACCTGCACTGTGTCTCAGACATCACATGTCCACTGTAAATTCTCGTAACATTGCCAAGACGCAACCCTGGTCATTATAATCAGCAAGTCGGGCGTAGGCATTATCCTAAGGATAAATGGTATTAAGCAGCCGGCTACAACAGGGCGTAGTCATATCAATCTAATACTGACCACTGCCCCTATATGTCTATCTCATTGTTTTCTCACCTCACCTTAGCATGTGACTCATTACTCGATGCAAGAAGGCTGTGCACGCCCGCCGGCCGCCTTGTCATATAAATAGAGATCCACGGCCACCCAGTCGACTCTTCTTTTTTGGCTTTCCTCTCAACTGTAATTCTTTCACTAGCTTCCGCTCAACGACATACCATACTGACACTACAATGAAGAAGACGAACAGCTCGATGTACGCCCCAATAGTGATGTTACATCGTGCAGAAAAAGAGCGGGCTGAATTTATGTTCAAGGCAAACGATTTTGGTTCCTATGACTTCCTATCGCTTTTGCCCAATGGAGCGTATAATTGGATATCGCAAGAATACCACATGATCAGCCTACCAGCCAACAGCGTTCAGCCATGGCGCCGTCGCCACAAGTGGAAGGTGGGAATGGTGGCGGACAGTATTCACTGGGGCGTATATATCTCTAGATGTCCGAATGATGATGACCCCGGAGACAGAGGTAGCTCCGATATCGAGAGGAAAGGCATGGTAAGCAATCGGATCTCCAAGTACTGACAGGTCCATAGCCTGGTCAGTATATTAGGACATCTATACTAATCGATATTTAAAATATAGGATGTACCGAAAGATGGCGTGTATAAGGTTTATGGCGCGAATTGGAGCGGCAGAAAGGATCAGGCAATGCATCTCCAGGCAGTCTGGTCTTCTAATGGAACGATCAAGCGGGACTTGACTGCAAACGAACTCAAATTTGTCACGAAGGCGAATGCGAAGGATCTTTTCAAAGATGCCTTGTATGATGAAAAAGAAATGTATTTCAGCTGGCCGGAATTTGTTCTAGTCGGTAAGTTTCCACAAATCTCCTCGAGTCTTTATCAAGATCCAACCAACTTTTGACAGACGATTCGCTCACATATTCAAGCCCAATTTGTTCTTCAGGAATGGTTATTGAAGGGAACTGGCAACAAGACCGATACTACGAGCCTCCAAGCGAAACAACGCGAGGAACTAGTCCAGATCCACAACACTGCCGCAGCATACTCGTTATTCTATAACAACTGTCGACATTTCTCCGGGGAGCTTATGGATCGCATGATGCAGAATCATTGGACAGACAAGTCGCGTCTCAAATATGATTTCTCTTTCCAGTCGCTCTCGGATGAATGGACAACGCTAACGAATATATGGTCATTGGCAACCAGAAGCCGTCCACAGCTGAGAGCCATATCAAAAGCCAGAAGCAAGAGCGAGCGCACTAAGCAGCCCACTCCCTCTATTCACCGATCATCAGATCTGGAGGCGATGAAACAGAAGCTCCCTCGATTGAAAAGACTCTTTTGGTTGAGACTGAGATCTCAATTGGACCGTGATCCAGACGCAATCGACATGGCTATCTCGTTCATTAATAGCACGGACCTTTCAATCAACGAGTACCTCAAACTTGTGAGGAGTAATGCAACAGAGCGTGCGGTGAAGACAATTAAACAAGAGTACGAAGACATCGCATCGCCATCCCCCTCTGACGCCCTTTTACAATCATGGGTGGTGGTTTTCAGGCATATGTGGGAAAACCGCGGTTCTGCATTCGAGCTATTACTTTTCTTGTCCTGTACAACAGGACACAAAGTGTGCAAAGACCTTTTACCGCGATCTGGTACATTGCGAGGAGATATTGAAGCGTTAAAGGAACGAGGCCTACTGGAGGCGGACAAGAGTGAATGCAAATATGTCACAGTCCGTTTTCCGATATGGGAAATCATGATCTTTGGCATATCAGTGTGGGATAAATGCAACCAAGGCGACCTTCCGCGCAGTGGCGTTGACATGGACCTGACAAACCGCGACCTGAAATTTGAGGCAGCTTGGAAGGCCATCAATCATATGTCTTCCCTTGCAACAAAAGTCACAAACGACAGCGAATGGTGGCGAAGGAACGGACAGCAGATCCGAGAAGTCTTACACGAATGGCAGGAAGATCACAGCCAACACACAAAAGAAACGTCAGCAGTCAGTCAGTTTGTGGGCCAAAATTTGGTGCAATGCGGCGAGATTGAACAGGCTGTTCATTATTTGGAGTTTACTGTGAAGTTCTGTGACGCATGGAAACACGAGCCAGTTAACAGGACGACATACCACTTTGCACAACTCGAGTTATGCCGTGCACTAAGGAAAGCTGAATCTTTGGACTTGTCTTACAGGGAGATCAAGAAAATGCTCAAGAAGAACGAATCGATCCACAAATATTTGAACAGGAAGGGCTCTACGAGGCCGGTTGTTAGCTCGTGGAAGGTATGGCTTGACGAGTGGCAGTATGTTCCAGAGCTCTGTCTGGAATTGGCACTCGTCTACATGCAAACCGATAAACCTCAAAAGGCTTGCGACATTCTCGACAAACTGGCTGTTCAATTTGATACCGACTTTCCACTAACCCCGAAGGCGAGCTCTGGAGTATCAACAAGGCTTAAGAGTCTTCTTGCAAAGGCCGGAGGTCAAAGTAAGTCTTCTGATCGGGCGAATGAACTGTACAAGGCTATGGAAATTCGTCTCGGTGAGATCAACAAAGAGAAGGAAGACGGGAGTAATCTATCGACTCCAAGCATTCTCTCTCCTTCGCCTAGTCAAACTACTCTTAGAAGGCAACGGGTTAGCGTAGGGTAGTGTGAAGTGGTTTGGTCAGCTTCTTTAGTTGCAGGCGGAAACTTGGAGGCGGAAAAGATCAATGTTTGGGCGCATAGGCGAGGAAGTCAGTTACCAGAACGCTTTCCTGGAGTTTATGATTCAGGTTGTTAATTACAGCAATTGTCTTTTTCGGTGGTTTTATTCGAAAAGACTCAAATTTTCACTTGTTCGAAACACAATTCATTCTATACGGTGCTTCAAAGCCTTGTTCAACTCTTCCACCGGGAGTTTCGCGATCTCAGAAGCGGGACGGGATATGTAAACCTCAGCGCATAAATACCCTTCATCCTCAAACCCAGCTGGATCTAGTCCACGAGCTTTCACTTGTGCTATAGCGTCGCTCTTCTCCTTATCAGAAGCAAAGCGTCTCTGCCGAAGCACACCAGGAAGCTTTATTGTCTCCAATCCATGTGCCTTCAAAGTCACCGCTACTTCCTCGTAGAATACTGTCCGGATCACAGTGCTGGCCATCCAGATATTGGTTGACTGTGGAATTGCAGACATTATACGCTCGAAGGTGCGGGAGCCGACGTAGCTTACACCGCCTGTGCAGATGATGAGGGTCACGTCCTTCAATGCCGCGGATAGACTGGGTGAGGGATCGTGGGTTTCTAAGTCTTCTGCCCAGCCCTTGTCGATCAACCCAACATCCAAGGCATAGCTAATCGCATTTTCCGCTTTGTCAAGTCCCAACACCACAGACTTGTCAGATCGTACGCGACTTGCGAAGAACTCTTTGTCAGCCGAGATCTGCTGTTCTGGACTCAGCTCCGAACCCGCGTAATGCGCTGTCCATGCGTCCATGTCCACATCGTGTCGAAGAAGACCTCCATTGATACCGTATGAGCAGCAAACGTCGAGGATGGCCGAGTTGGCAGTATCCTGTGATGCTAGTTGATAAAGGCGCTGGAATAAAGGCTGTAGCTGCTGCGGGATCGTGTACTCCAGTGGTACCAAGGTTGTGAGATAGGCTGTCGGGTCTTTGTTGTTGTATATGTTGGTAAAGCTCGCCTTCTGGACTGAGCCAGGTTGACGCTGACTTACAGTCATGGCTCGATGACTGCAGAGGTTACGTAATGAGATCTGAGAAGGAGGTCCCTGTTGTGACTATATACTGTACTGGGTCGCTGAAGCGGTTCCGTCTTTCTTGTTGTACAGGTGATGATTACGAGGCCTTGAACGTCACTGTACAGAATTATCTGCAGAACTGATTGGTGGTTTCTCATCTGCCTTCCTGATGGAGATTTATTGGTATTACATAGCTAACCATAGCGGGGTACCGGTGAGCATCTCATGTCGATGGCCTAATTCAGAAACCTTCCCCATGCTGTAAGCAATTATTAATTGCTAGCTAAGTTCTGCTGCGGTACGACCCGAACCAGACAGCTGCATATCATCAGATCTTCGACAACCACTTCAAATCCCTCTCCCCAACAACCTCAGCTCTAATTTCCTCCCTCGTCCTCCCAACATCCTTCTTAACCAACTCAGAGTATAACTGCTGAATCCGTTCCGTAACAGCCCCCCTCTTCCCATCTCCAATAACCCTACCATCGATCTCCGTAACATGAATCTGCGACGGAAAAGTCCCCGTACAAAACGCTTCATCAGCGCCATAAGTCTCCGTAAGCGTAAAGTCCAATTCGCGGACTGTAATACCATTCGCGCGACACACGTCGATGGTCTTTTGGCGCGTGATACCTTGCATTTGGTTGTCTTTTGTGGGCGCCCAGACTTCGTTGTCGCGCACGATGAAGAAGTTTACTGAGTTGCATGTTTTTACAAACCCACGTAGGTCGAGCATTAGTGCTTCGTCGACGTTCATTACGTTGGCGTGTATGCAGGCTTGGACGTCTGTTGCTTTGGAGATGTGATTCCATTGCTCATCCTTCACATCTGGAGGTCCGCGACGGACCCATGTTGTCGCGAGTCTCAAGCCGCGAGATTTGGAGTTTGGATCCACAGCTTTGGACTCGGGAATGATGACGATTAGAGGAAGACCGATATTAACCTTGGGGTTTTGATAAGGCGTTGCTTTGAGACCACGACTGACGACAAGACGAATGTGGACGTGCTCATCTTGGCCCATGTCGTTGGCGTCGAGAGTTTGGTGGATAAGATCGAGAAGATCACCTTTTGAGAGGCCGAGATCCATGTACATTGCTTTCGCTGATTGGAAGAGACGGTTTATGTGTTCCTTTGCGAATTGGACGCGGCCTTTGTTGGCGCGGATGCCTTCCTTTGGGGGTGTCAGTGGTTGAGAGGGCATATGGGTGGACGACTTACCCAGATGCCATCGCCGATGAGGAAATTTGAGTCAAATACTGATACTGATGCTTCTGCTCGGGGTACTAGGCTGAACTTCCCTGTAACGCCGTCACGAATGCCAACCTGAAATATGGTCAGTCAATTGTCTAATCGGCATTGAGACAGAGAGTTGACTTACTCGAATGGAAGCATTCTTCGCATTGGGCACTGAGCTATGCGTTGAGCCACCATGGCTGCCCTCACTTTCTGATCCTGTCATTTTGTTTTGGTGAAACTGATGATAATAGAACTATTGAATTCGCAATCAGGACAAAATATGGTTCAATCACTTTATATCAGCCATCTAAAGTACTGAGGGAAATATTAATCCGCCTCATCTCTTTCAATGCCCGTCAACTGACTCGGTCCCCACCGACCAATTCGGTCCTGTCCGAGCAGGTCTCCAAAAGAATAGCCGAACTTCCATCTAGCGCGTGAGATAGGCGTATCATCTGCCCTCTATCTCACCAGAACCAGGCGCTAGATTGACGTGATAGCATGGTTCCCCAATCGTCATTGATAGTGGATTCGTTATCTGCCCAGAAATCGATAACAAGGCGGGGTGATGCAACGCGAAAGACTTGAATGAGTATAGTCTTGCTCGGTAGCGTCCGAGTAGTGGCCTCGGTGGTGACCGAATGACTCGATGTACTCCGAATTGCTATGAACTCCCCGTTGGACCCGCTGAACCCGGGGGATTGGTAAACTTGACATTGTACTATGAGAAGTGTTTAAAGGTGGCCTGCGCGACACTCCGAGATCATCACCAATCCTCGAGTCTTCCTCAACATTTGACAGAATTCTTTTCTATCATGTCGTCACAGGGAAAGACCAGTGAGGCGCCAGCCAAAGACATGGCCCAATCAATCGACTCTCACCAACGCGATGAAGTCCTCGAGTTGACGAAAGCTCAATCGAAGCGTCTCCTCCTCAAGACGGACTTGGTAGTCATGCCACTCGCAGTTCTCAGCATGACGCTTGCCTTTCTCGACAAGGTAAACCCTCCCTTCCCGCAGTGATGCACAGAACGCGCCACTGACTCCTCCAGAACGCCCTAGGATACGCAGCCATCTTCGGCATAAAAGAAGACGCAAACCTCAAACCCCAAGAATACAGCTGGCTAAGCAGCATCTTCTACTTCGGTTACCTCGCCATGGAATTCCCCAGCTTATGGCTAATGACCAAAATCCCTATCGGGAAATACGTCGGGACATGTCTCGTACTCTGGGGCGCTTGTTTGTGCTTCATGGCTTTATGTCATAACTTCGCAGGTTTAGCGACAATTAGATTTCTGCTCGGTGTCTTCGAAGCTGCGGTGCTACCTTGTATGATGATCATCAATTCGATGTGGTATTTGAGGAATGAGCAGCCGCTTAGGACGGCGTTTTGGTATAATACTTTTGCGGGCGTTTTTGGAGGCATTTTGTCTTATGCTATTGGACAGATCAATGGTTCTCTGTCGACATGGAAGGTCAGTTGAAACCATCCAGATCCATGAAAATTGCTAACATGGCTGTAGTACATTTTCCTCATCTACGGAGCATGCACTATCCTCGCAGGTGGTCTTGTCTTTTTCGGTCTACCAGATACGCCCTCCAAAGCATGGTTCTTTACCGCTGAGGAGAAGAAACTCGCCATGGTTCGTCTTGCACCGAACCAGACGGGAGTCGAGTCAAAGAAGAAATTCCAAGCATCTCAAATTCTCGAATCTCTCCGTGATCCTAAATGCTACTGCATCTGGCTGGGCGTCTTCGGCTATGCAATCGCCAACGCAGGAATAACAAACTTCAACCCTCTCATCATCGCCGGCTACGGTTTCAGCAAGACCAAGACCGTGCTCATGGCCACTCCTCAAGCTGCCGTCGCTATGATCAGCCAGGCCATTCTCACCACTATCTCATTCTTCGTACCTAATCTACGATGCGTCTTTTGGATCTTTGGTGCTCTTATGGGTCTTGTTGGCGCTGTCATGGTCCATTCACTTGATGTTGAGACATCGAGGAATGCTTCGCTTGCGGGTGTTTATTTGATGGGCTTTTATAATGTTCCTTGGGTTTTCTTGTTGAGTTTGAGTTCGTCGAATACGGCTGGTGCGACGAAGAAGAGTTTTATGGGTGTTTCTATCGCCATTGTCTATGGTAAGTCTACTAGCTGTTCAGCTTAACCCCATCCATCAACTAATAGACATCTCCAGCTGTCGGCAATATTGTCGGACCTCAATTCTTTCTCGACAGACAAGCCCCCACCTACGTGCTCGGCATCGGCGCCATGCTCTGTGCTTTTGCTCTTATGGCAGCTACTGGTCTGGCCTACTACGTCTTCTGTGCTATTGAGAATAAGAAGCGAGATAGCCAATTTGGAAAGGCACATGATGATACTGATGCTGGATTGGAGGCGGAGAGAAGCGATAAGACGGATTGGCAGAACCCTAACTTCCGATATACTTACTAGTCAGCGATAAAGTGGTCTCAAGCTGGAATTATAATTGATAGCTTTTATGATAAGATATTGATCGCTCTTGTTGATACTTCGGGCCATTCCGAGTTGAGTCTCGGTCCGGTGCTGCCATAATTCCGCTCCGCTATGGCGTCAATCGGGAGTGTCTCCACTTTCTCGGACAGGTGCGAGATTTCTTGACTGCCATTATCACTATACTCGGTGATTACATACAGACAAACAATCTTTAAGTTAGACCTCCCCATGCTATCAGCTCTTCAACCTTCGGTTTCAAAAGCCTGCAGTCGCTGCCGTGCGCGAAAAGTCAAGGTCGGTCTCCTCCGATACGTCACTCAGGCCTCGGCTGACCCCGATGTTAGTGCGATCTCAAGGTCCCGCAGTGCGCGGCGTGTATAAGACAAAATGAAGCGTGTAATATCACAGATTGCGTTTCTTATCCATATGCTGTGGTGAAGGAGCTGCAAGACCGGATCAATGATCTTGAAGCGAGACTGCAGATGGTCCCCACACCGAATGGTCCTGTAGTGGAGAGTGTACCTGAGGTTTCTCATGATACCCATGACACGGGGAACTTGCAGAAGGAGGCTGAAGAAGTTGGGTTTCTTGTCACTGGAGGGTCAGATCTGTACTCTGGCAGTAAATATGGTACGTCTATTCAACGTCTCTGCGACTGTCTACTCATCGTCTATACAGTTGGAAGCGCAGCTGGGTCGACGTTTGCCAGGATCTTCTTCAAGCAACTCAACATCATCTCTAACTGGGATACCGATCAGCTGGCGACTAGTTTGGAACAGTCTCTGTGTCAAGCTACTGCCGCACTGCCACCTCAACCGATAGCCCGATCTCTGCTCAACATCTATATCGCCAGAGTCCACGTCTGGTGGCCATTCCTCCAACTTCCCCACCTGCGAAGAATATTTCAATGCATATATGAGCAGCCAAGACAATGTCCAGACCATGAGAAGTTCACTGTCTTCATAATCCTCGCCCTGGGAAGTAGCCAATTGACGTCAAAAGATAGCCAATCTCCAGCTGTCATGGATCTGAATGACTCGAACGCTTACTTCCAAACTGCATTACGGTTCTTCAACAACTTTCGCTCGCATCCACGAGACCTTTTCGGTATTCAAGCAGCACTGCTCTTAGCAATATGGATGCTTGACTCCTCTCATGGAAGCCATAATAATGACTTGTGGCAGTTCAGTCGGTATATCATGTCGGCTGCTATAGAGGCGGGGCTGCATAGGCATAATACAGATTGGGGATTTGCGGCGGATGAGTTGGAGACGAGAAATAGGACTTGGTGGTGTGCTTACAACTTAGAACGGTGCGTCTACTTCTGAATCACTTCCATAAACTCTTTGTTGGCTGACCGGACGTATAGACAGGTTGCTACATTGACAGGTCGAGTGTTATCAATTCGCGATCACGCGGTACACGCTATGCTTCCCAGTCCAGCATCCTTCGACAACCTAACTCCTCTGGAAAGTTCCGCAGCACCGATCTTTCACAAACACAACGTCAAAATAATTCGCCATATGGTGTCTTTGCGGAGAATCGGCGGACGAATACTCGAGTCAATCTACATCGCAAGAGGCCCGAACGGTACCGCCATGGACACAACCTTCCAGCAAATATGCACTACGTCAGACGACATCCGGCGAGACCTCGATCTTTGGGAGCAGCAACTCGAGGCTATGACATTGAGTCCCTCTATAGAATATTCGGAGATGAGGATCGAGTACTCTCTCTTGCAGTTGCTGCTCCATAGACCCTCGCCTACTTTTATGGTCCCGTCTCGTCAGATGGCTTCGTATTGTTCCAAGGCTGCTTCAACTGCTATCAATTGCTGGTCTATCATTTTGGAGGAATATGGTATTTCGGCTGTGTGCAAATGTTTCAGGCAGCTGCATGATATAGTTTTAGTCGGGTTGGCTGCTCTTTACTGCGACTGGCAAGCCATGGCTATCCCCCAGTCCGCCAACGGCACACAAAGAACTCATCGCCATCTAACCGACACAGAAACATGTCTAGACCTCATCGGCCGCGGTATATCCTACATGAAAGCACAACATCTGACAAAGTACAAAGAGCTATTCCAGGCTGTGCGAAACAAAGTCTACGCCAAGACCACAACAGCGATAGACTCGCAAAATCTCATCTACGACGACATTATGTACTCGATGGGTGACGGGGTAGAGGCTTATGTGAACCAAGTCAGCGAGTTTCTGGACGGTGGTGGGTTCAATGTCGATGAGGCGCTTGATGCTTGGTATGATGCGCTGATGGGAGAGTTGCAAAATGGAGACTCGCAAATGAGTTAGCTTTTGCCGACTGAACGGCGATTTTAACGGTAGTAGACTTTTGGGCTTATAGGCCAGTCTCCTTTGTAAATTGACGCGTCACTCCTCTCTCTGGCTCTGGTGTGAGGCGTACCTTGGGGTTGCGCATGCCTTCGATTGGCGAAGACATGTGCGCTAGCTGACGGGCTTGTTGTTTCGACGCAGGCTATGCATCATCAATCTGCCTTGCGGCCCAACCGTTTTCGGACTTTAAACTGGCCGCCCAACTTGGCTTACAACTTTCACTCCCTTCCGTTCTTTCTTTCTTTCTTTCTTTCTTTCTTTTTTTTTTTTTCGCTTCACTTTCTGCCTACATCTTCTTCACCAAAATTACCAACGCTCTAACGAGGCCTCTTCCGCTCATCATCATGGAGATCCTCGGCGCCGTAGCAAGCGGTTTCACTCTGGCAGCCCTATTCAAATCCTCTTTCGAAGCGCTCGATCTTATCCAACTATATCAGACTCACGATGTCGACTTCGATCGCTTACAGCTCCAGTACAAGCTGGAAAAGTGTCGTCTGTACAACTGGGGTGACAAGATGGGTTTGGCAGATCATTCGAAGCAGAATCTTTTAAATGATTGGCATGCAAGGGATCTTGTTTCCGAAGCATTGCAACATATTATCAATCTGTTCTCCGATGGCCAAGTTGTTCGGAAGAAATATGGCTGTGACGATGTAGTCACGTCGTCGGCCCCCTCACTCCCTGCACCTGAGAGCTCACACAGTATCACCAGCGCGTTCGACCATTTCAGGATTCAATCATCGAATGTCGACGGACGTATATCACGCCTCAAGAAGGCAAAATGGGTAATCCGCGACCGAAAAAGATTTGCTGCCTTATTGGATGAGGTCCGGATCCTGATAGATAGTCTTGAGAAGATCACCAGTGACTTATCAAGCACGGCGCGCCTGGAAGAGCTCCTTCAAACGCGAATCAACAGTATCACAAACATTGATACCCTTGTTGGCATCGCTTCAGTGTGGAAAGAGTTGCATCCTCGTGTTGCATCGGCGGCATCCACCAGAGCTGAATCCATCTCCACGACTTCTGGCAAATACGAAGATATTTCTCAATGGCAAATCGCTGTTTGCAGCGAGGATTCCGGTGATACTCTTGTTGCTGACGTCGAGGATCTCACAGTAACGGAACTCAAGCATTCTGTCATATTGTCCAGTGCAAAGGCCGAAGCACTGGAAATGTCACTGGACGTGACCTCCCAGGCTGTCGCGCATTTGGAACAAAGGGTTTCTGTCCTGAAAAGCGACAGAGCCTCAGTACTTCGTGAGGTAGTTTTCATGTCTCTGGTTGCCGTAGTCGTTTCTCGAATCTGTCCTGTATAGGTTCCTAAAAATTATACTTTTGCTTCATCTTCTAACGGAGTACAGGTGATCGAAACAGCTTTTTCAACCATGCGTGGTTGGGGGGACGGATATATGAACGAGATGATAAACTTTTACATGGTATTGTATACCGTTTCAGAAACATTGCACACTTTCAACTCTTTGGAATTCTG